>CATIXX010000104.1:0-41508 GCA_949716465.1 Chalcosyrphus nemorum | reverse complement strand
TTTCTTATATCGCGCCAAGATGACCCAATCGACAAAAGGTAATGTCATCCGAAAGAAAATTCCACGGGGATTCAAAATCTGCAATCAGTTTTTGCAATGCGATGGATACTTTTTGAGAAAATTATATTTTTGTGCAGCCTTCAAAAACTCAAAATTTCTCAAAAAAAAATTTCAGTGCGTGGATCGTAATTTTTATTTTATCTCGCCAAGATGCTCTAATCGACAAACGCTAGAACTATCCGAAAGAAAATGCCATGAGGATTCCAAATCTGTAATCCGTTTCGCGATGCGACTGATACTTTTTGAGAAAATGATATTTTTGTGCAGCCTTCAAAAACTAAAAATTAAAAAAAAAAATAAATTCTATTCGTGGATCGTAATTTTTCTTATATCGCGCCAAGATGCTCCAATCGACAAAAGGTACTGTTATCCGAAAGAAAATGCCATGAGGATTCCAAATCAATCCATTTTGCGATGCGATGGATACTTTTTGAGAAAATGATATTTTTGTGCAGCCTTCAAAAACTTAAAATTTCTTTAAAAAAAATTTAAATGCGTGGATCGTAATTTTTCTTATATCGCGCCAAGATGATCCAATCGACAAAAGGTAATGTCATCCGAAAGAAAATTCCACGGGGATTCAAAATCTGCAATCAGTTTTTGCAATGCGATGGATACTTTTTGAGAAAATGATATTTTTGTGCAGCCTTCAAAAACTTAAAATTTCTTTAAA
This sequence comes from Chalcosyrphus nemorum, assembly GCA_949716465.1. NCBI lineage: Eukaryota > Metazoa > Arthropoda > Insecta > Diptera > Syrphidae > Chalcosyrphus > Chalcosyrphus nemorum. The sequence continues at coordinate 40,775 of CATIXX010000104.1, read as the reverse complement.
AAAATTTAAATGCGTGGATCGTAATTTTTCTTATATCGCGCCAAGATGATCCAATCGACAAAAGGTAATGTTATCCGAAAGAAAATTCCACGGGGATTCAAAATCTGCAATCAGTTTTTGCAATGCGATGGATACTTTTTGAGAAAATGATATTTTTGTGCAGCCTTCAAAAACTCAAAATTTCTCAAAAAAAAATTTCAGTGCGTGGATCGTAATTTTTCTTTTATCTCGCCAAGATGCTCTAATCGACAAACGCTAATACTATCCGAAAGAAAATGCCATGAGGATTCCAAATCTGCAATCAGTTTCGCGATGCGACGGATACTTTTTGAGAAAATGATATTTTTGTGCAGCCTTCAAAAACTAAAAATTAAAAAAAAAAAAAAAAATCTATTCGTGGATCGTAATTTTTCTTATATCGCGCCAAGATGCTCCAATCGACAAAAGGTACTGTTATCCGAAAGAAAATGCCATGAGGATTCCAAATCAATCCATTTTGCGATGCGATGGATACTTTTTGAGAAAATGATATTTTTGTGCAGCCTTCAAAAACTTAAAATTTCTTTAAAAAAAATTTAAATGCGTGGATCGTAATTTTTCTTATGTCGCGCCAAGATGATCCAATCGACAAAAGGTAATGTTATCCAAAAGAAAATTCCACGGGGATTCAAAATCTGCAATCAGTTTTTGCAATGCGATGGATACTTTTTGAGAAAATGATATTTTTGTGCAGCCTTCAAAAACTCAAAATTTCTCAAAAAAAAATTTCAGTGCGTGGATCGTAATTTTTCTTTTATCTCGCCAAGATGCTCTAATCGACAAACGCTAATACTATCCGAAAGAAAATGCCATGAGGATTCCAAATCTGTAATCCGTTTCGCGATGCGACGGATACTTTTTGAGAAAATGATATTTTTGTGCAGCCTTCAAAAACTAAAAATTAAAAAAAAAAATAAATTCTATTCGTGGATCGTAATTTTTCTTATATCGCGCCAAGATGCTCCAATCGACAAAAGGTACTGTTATCCGAAAGAAAATTCCATGGGGATTCTAAATCTGCAATCGGTTTTGCGATGCGACGGATACTTTTTGAGAAAATGATATTTTTGTGCAGGCTTTAAAAACTTAAAATTTCTTTAAAAAAAATTTCAATGCGTGGATCGTAATTTCTCTTATATCGCGCCAAGATGTTCCAATCGACAAAAGGTACTGTTATCCGAAAGAAAATGCCATGAGGATTCCAAATCAATCCATTTTGCGATGCGATGGATACTTTTTGAGAAAATGATATTTTTGTGCAGCCTTCAAAAACTTAAAATTTCTTTAAAAAAAATTTCAATGCGTGGATCGTAATTTCTCTTATATCGCGCCAAGATGTTCCAATCGACAAAAGGTAATGTTATCCGAAAGAAAATGCCATGAGGATTCCAAATCAATCCATTTTGCGATGCGATGGATACTTTTTGAGAAAATGATATTTTTGTGCAGCCTTCAAAAACTTAAAATTTCTTTAAAAAAAATTTCAATGCGTGGATCGTAATTTTTCTTATATCGCGCCAAGATGATCCAATCGACAAAAGGTAATGTCATCCGAAAGAAAATTCCACGGGGATTCAAAATCTGCAATCAGTTTTTGCAATGCGATGGATACTTTTTGAGAAAATGATATTTTTGTGCAGCCTTCAAAAACTCAAAATTTCTCAAAAAAAAATTTCAGTGCGTGGATCGTAATTTTTATTTTATCTCGCCAAGATGCTCTAATCGACAAACGTTAATACTATCCGAAAGAAAATGCCATGAGGATTCCAAATCTGCAATCCGTTTCGCGATGCGACGGATACTTTTTGAGAAAATGATATTTTTGTGCAGCCTTCAAAAACTAAAAATTAAAAAAAAAAATAAATTCTATTCGTGGATCGTAATTTTTCTTATATCGCGCCAAGATGCTCCAATCGACAAAAGGTACTGTTATCCGAAAGAAAATGCCATGAGGATTCCAAATCAATCCATTTTGCGATGCGATGGATACTTTTTGAGAAAATGATATTTTTGTGCAGCCTTCAAAAACTTAAAATTTCTTTAAAAAAAATTTAAATGCGTGGATCGTAATTTTTCTTATATCGCGCCAAGATGACCCAATCGACAAAAGGTAATGTCATCCGAAAGAAAATTCCACGGGGATTCAAAATCTGCAATCAGTTTTTGCAATGCGATGGATACTTTTTGAGAAAATTATATTTTTGTGCAGCCTTCAAAAACTCAAAATTTCTCAAAAAAAAATTTCAGTGCGTGGATCGTAATTTTTATTTTATCTCGCCAAGATGTTCTAATCGACAAACGCTAATACTATCCGAAAGAAAATGCCATGAGGATTCCAAATCTGTAATCCGTTTCGCGATGCGACTGATACTTTTTGAGAAAATGATATTTTTGTGCAGCCTTCAAAAACTAAAAATTAAAAAAAAAAATAAATTCTATTCGTGGATCGTAATTTTTCTTATATCGCGCCAAGATGCTCCAATCGACAAAAGGTACTGTTATCCGAAAGAAAATGCCATGAGGATTCCAAATCAATCCATTTTGCGATGCGATGGATACTTTTTGAGAAAATGATATTTTTGTGCAGCCTTCAAAAACTTAAAATTTCTTTAAAAAAAATTTAAATGCGTGGATCGTAATTTTTCTTATATCGCGCCAAGATGATCCAATCGACAAAAGGTAATGTCATCCGAAAGAAAATTCCACGGGGATTCAAAATCTGCAATCAGTTTTTGCAATGCGATGGATACTTTTTGAGAAAATGATATTTTTGTGCAGCCTTCAAAAACTTAAAATTTCTTTAAAAAAAATTTAAATGCGTGGATCGTAATTTTTCTTATATCGCGCCAAGATGATCCAATCGACAAAAGGTAATGTTATCCGAAAGAAAATTCCACGGGGATTCAAAATCTGCAATCAGTTTTTGCAATGCGATGGATACTTTTTGAGAAAATGATATTTTTGTGCAGCCTTCAAAAACTCAAAATTTCTCAAAAAAAAATTTCAGTGCGTGGATCGTAATTTTTCTTTTATCTCGCCAAGATGCTCTAATCGACAAACGCTAATACTATCCGAAAGAAAATGCCATGAGGATTCCAAATCTGCAATCAGTTTCGCGATGCGACGGATACTTTTTGAGAAAATGATATTTTTGTGCAGCCTTCAAAAACTAAAAATTAAAAAAAAAAAAAAAATTCTATTCGTGGATCGTAATTTTTCTTATATCGCGCCAAGATGCTCCAATCGACAAAAGGTACTGTTATCCGAAAGAAAATGCCATGAGGATTCCAAATCAATCCATTTTGCGATGCGATGGATACTTTTTGAGAAAATGATATTTTTGTGCAGCCTTCAAAAACTTAAAATTTCTTTAAAAAAAATTTAAATGCGTGGATCGTAATTTTTCTTATGTCGCGCCAAGATGATCCAATCGACAAAAGGTAATGTTATCCAAAAGAAAATTCCACGGGGATTCAAAATCTGCAATCAGTTTTTGCAATGCGATGGATACTTTTTGAGAAAATGATATTTTTGTGCAGCCTTCAAAAACTCAAAATTTCTCAAAAAAAAATTTCAGTGCGTGGATCGTAATTTTTCTTTTATCTCGCCAAGATGCTCTAATCGACAAACGCTAATACTATCCGAAAGAAAATGCCATGAGGATTCCAAATCTGTAATCCGTTTCGCGATGCGACGGATACTTTTTGAGAAAATGATATTTTTGTGCAGCCTTCAAAAACTAAAAATTAAAAAAAAAAATAAATTCTATTCGTGGATCGTAATTTTTCTTATATCGCGCCAAGATGCTCCAATCGACAAAAGGTACTGTTATCCGAAAGAAAATTCCATGGGGATTCTAAATCTGCAATCGGTTTTGCGATGCGACGGATACTTTTTGAGAAAATGATATTTTTGTGCAGGCTTTAAAAACTTAAAATTTCTTTAAAAAAAATTTCAATGCGTGGATCGTAATTTCTCTTATATCGCGCCAAGATGTTCCAATCGACAAAAGGTAATGTTATCCGAAAGAAATTGCCATGAGGATTCCAAATCTGCAATCCGTTTTGCGATGCGACGGATACTTTTTGAGAAAATGATATTTTTGTGCAGCCTTCAAAAACTAAAAATTAAAAACAAAAAAAATTCTATTCGTGGATCGTAATTTTTCTTATATCGCGCCAAGATGCTCCAATCGACAAAAGGTATTGTTATCCGAAAGAAAATTCCATGGGGATTCTAAATCTGCAATCGGTTTTGCGATGCGACGGATACTTTTTGAGAAAATGATATTTTTGTGCAGCCTTCAAAAACTTAAAATTTCTTTAAAAAAAATTTCAATGCGTGGATCGTAATTTCTCTTATATCGCGCCAAGATGTTCCAATCGACAAAAGGTAATGTTATCCGAAAGAAAATGCCATGAGGATTCCAAATCAATCCATTTTGCGATGCGATGGATACTTTTTGAGAAAATGATATTTTTGTGCAGCCTTCAAAAACTTAAAATTTCTTTAAAAAAAATTTCAATGCGTGGATCGTAATTTTTCTTATATCGCGCCAAGATGATCCAATCGACAAAAGGTAATGTCATCCGAAAGAAAATTCCACGGGGATTCAAAATCTGCAATCAGTTTTTGCAATGCGATGGATACTTTTTGAGAAAATGATATTTTTGTGCAGCCTTCAAAAACTCAAAATTTCTCAAAAAAAAATTTCAGTGCGTGGATCGTAATTTTTATTTTATCTCGCCAAGATGCTCTAATCGACAAACGTTAATACTATCCGAAAGAAAATGCCATGAGGATTCCAAATCTGCAATCCGTTTCGCGATGCGACGGATACTTTTTGAGAAAATGATATTTTTGTGCAGCCTTCAAAAACTAAAAATTAAAAAAAAAAATAAATTCTATTCGTGGATCGTAATTTTTCTTATATCGCGCCAAGATGCTCCAATCGACAAAAGGTACTGTTATCCGAAAGAAAATGCCATGAGGATTCCAAATCAATCCATTTTGCGATGCGATGGATACTTTTTGAGAAAATGATATTTTTGTGCAGCCTTCAAAAACTTAAAATTTCTTTAAAAAAAATTTAAATGCGTGGATCGTAATTTTTCTTATATCGCGCCAAGATGACCCAATCGACAAAAGGTAATGTCATCCGAAAGAAAATTCCACGGGGATTCAAAATCTGCAATCAGTTTTTGCAATGCGATGGATACTTTTTGAGAAAATTATATTTTTGTGCAGCCTTCAAAAACTCAAAATTTCTCAAAAAAAAATTTCAGTGCGTGGATCGTAATTTTTATTTTATCTCGCCAAGATGCTCTAATCGACAAACGCTAATACTATCCGAAAGAAAATGCCATGAGGATTCCAAATCTGTAATCCGTTTCGCGATGCGACTGATACTTTTTGAGAAAATGATATTTTTGTGCAGCCTTCAAAAACTAAAAATTAAAAAAAAAAATAAATTCTATTCGTGGATCGTAATTTTTCTTATATCGCGCCAAGATGCTCCAATCGACAAAAGGTACTGTTATCCGAAAGAAAATGCCATGAGGATTCCAAATCAATCCATTTTGCGATGCGATGGATACTTTTTGAGAAAATGATATTTTTGTGCAGCCTTCAAAAACTTAAAATTTCTTTAAAAAAAATTTAAATGCGTGGATCGTAATTTTTCTTATATCGCGCCAAGATGATCCAATCGACAAAAGGTAATGTCATCCGAAAGAAAATTCCACGGGGATTCAAAATCTGCAATCAGTTTTTGCAATGCGATGGATACTTTTTGAGAAAATGATATTTTTGTGCAGCCTTCAAAAACTTAAAATTTCTTTAAAAAAAATTTAAATGCGTGGATCGTAATTTTTCTTATATCGCGCCAAGATGATCCAATCGACAAAAGGTAATGTTATCCGAAAGAAAATTCCACGGGGATTCAAAATCTGCAATCAGTTTTTGCAATGCGATGGATACTTTTTGAGAAAATGATATTTTTGTGCAGCCTTCAAAAACTCAAAATTTCTCAAAAAAAAATTTCAGTGCGTGGATCGTAATTTTTCTTTTATCTCGCCAAGATGCTCTAATCGACAAACGCTAATACTATCCGAAAGAAAATGCCATGAGGATTCCAAATCTGCAATCAGTTTCGCGATGCGACGGATACTTTTTGAGAAAATGATATTTTTGTGCAGCCTTCAAAAACTAAAAATTAAAAAAAAAAAAAAATTCTATTCGTGGATCGTAATTTTTCTTATATCGCGCCAAGATGCTCCAATCGACAAAAGGTACTGTTATCCGAAAGAAAATGCCATGAGGATTCCAAATCAATCCATTTTGCGATGCGATGGATACTTTTTGAGAAAATGATATTTTTGTGCAGCCTTCAAAAACTTAAAATTTCTTTAAAAAAATTTAAATGCGTGGATCGTAATTTTTCTTATGTCGCGCCAAGATGATCCAATCGACAAAAGGTAATGTTATCCAAAAGAAAATTCCACGGGGATTCAAAATCTGCAATCAGTTTTTGCAATGCGATGGATACTTTTTGAGAAAATGATATTTTTGTGCAGCCTTCAAAAACTCAAAATTTCTCAAAAAAAAATTTCAGTGCGTGGATCGTAATTTTTCTTTTATCTCGCCAAGATGCTCTAATCGACAAACGCTAATACTATCCGAAAGAAAATGCCATGAGGATTCCAAATCTGTAATCCGTTTCGCGATGCGACGGATACTTTTTGAGAAAATGATATTTTTGTGCAGCCTTCAAAAACTAAAAATTAAAAAAAAAAATAAATTCTATTCGTGGATCGTAATTTTTCTTATATCGCGCCAAGATGCTCCAATCGACAAAAGGTACTGTTATCCGAAAGAAAATTCCATGGGGATTCTAAATCTGCAATCGGTTTTGCGATGCGACGGATACTTTTTGAGAAAATGATATTTTTGTGCAGGCTTTAAAAACTTAAAATTTCTTTAAAAAAAATTTCAATGCGTGGATCGTAATTTCTCTTATATCGCGCCAAGATGTTCCAATCGACAAAAGGTAATGTTATCCGAAAGAAATTGCCATGAGGATTCCAAATCTGCAATCCGTTTTGCGATGCGACGGATACTTTTTGAGAAAATGATATTTTTGTGCAGCCTTCAAAAACTAAAAATTAAAAACAAAAAAAATTCTATTCGTGGATCGTAATTTTTCTTATATCGCGCCAAGATGCTCCAATCGACAAAAGGTATTGTTATCCGAAAGAAAATTCCATGGGGATTCTAAATCTGCAATCGGTTTTGCGATGCGACGGATACTTTTTGAGAAAATGATATTTTTGTGCAGCCTTCAAAAACTTAAAATTTCTTTAAAAAAAATTTCAATGCGTGGATCGTAATTTTTCTTTTATCTCGCCAAGATGCTCCAATCGACAAAAGGTAATGTTATCCGAAAGAAAATTTCATGAGGATTCCAAATCAATCCATTTTGCGATGCGATGGATACTTTTTGAGAAAATGATATTTTTGTGCAGCCTTCAAAAACTTAAAATTTCTTTAAAAAAAATTTAAATGCGTGGATCGTAATTTTTCTTATATCGCGTCAAGATGATCCAATCGACAAAAGGTAATGTTATCCGAAAGAAAATTCCACGGGGATTCAAAATCTGCAATCAGTTTTTGCAATACGATGGATACTTTTTGAGAAAATGATATTTTTGTGCAGGCTTTAAAAACTTAAAATTTCTTTAAAAAAAATTTCAATGCGTGGATCGTAATTTCTCTTATATCGCGCCAAGATGTTCCAATCGACAAAAGGTAATGTTATCCGAAAGAAAATGCCATGAGGATTCCAAATCTGCAATCCGTTTTGCGATGCGACGGATACTTTTTGAGAAAATGATATTTTTGTGCAGCCTTCAAAAACTAAAAATTAAAAACAAAAAAAATTCTATTCGTGGATCGTAATTTTTCTTATATCGCGCCAAGATGCTCCAATCGACAAAAGGTATTGTTATCCGAAAGAAAATTCCATGGGGATTCTAAATCTGCAATCGGTTTTGCGATGCGACGGATACTTTTTGAGAAAATGATATTTTTGTGCAGCCTTCAAAAACTTAAAATTTCTTTAAAAAAAATTTCAATGCGTGGATCGTAATTTTTCTTTTATCTCGCCAAGATGCTCCAATCGACAAAAGGTAATGTTATCCGAAAGAAAATTCCATGAGGATTCCAAATCTGCAATCCGTTTCGCGATGCGACGGATACTTTTTGAGAAAATGATATTTTTGTGCAGCCTTCAAAAACTAAAAATTAAAAAAAAAAAAATTCTATTCGTGGATCGTAATTTTTCTTATATCGCGCCAAGATGCTCCAATCGACAAAAGGTACTGTTATCCGAAAGAAAATGCCATGAGGATTCCAAATCAATCCATTTGCGATGCGATGGATACTTTTTGAGAAAATGATATTTTTGTGCAGCCTTCAAAAACTTAAAATTTCTTTAAAAAAAATTTAAATGCGTGGATCGTAATTTTTCTTATATCGCGCCAAGATGATCCAATCGACAAAATGTAATGTCATCCGAAAGAAAATTCCACGGGGATTCAAAATCTGCAATCAGTTTTTGCAATGCGATGGATACTTTTTGAGAAAATTATATTTTTGTGCAGCCTTCAAAAACTCAAAATTTCTCAAAAAAAAATTTCAGTGCGTGGATCGTAATTTTTCTTTTATCTCGCCAAGATGCTCTAATCGACAAACGCTAATACTATCCGAAAGAAAATGCCATGAGGATTCCAAATCAATCCATTTGCGATGCGATGGATACTTTTTGAGAAAATGATATTTTTGTGCAGCCTTCAAAAACTTAAAATTTCTTTAAAAAAATTTCAATGCGTGGATCGTAATTTTTCTTTTATCTCGCCAAGATGCTCCAATCGACAAAAGGTAATGTTATCCGAAAGAAAATTTCATGAGGATTCCAAATCAATCCATTTTGCGATGCGATGGATACTTTTTGAGAAAATGATATTTTTGTGCAGCCTTCAAAAACTTAAAATTTCTTTAAAAAAAATTTAAATGCGTGGATCGTAATTTTTCTTATATCGCGCCAAGATGATCCAATCGACAAAAGGTAATGTCATCCCAAAAGAAAATTCCACGGGGATTCAAAATCTGCAATCAGTTTTTGCAATGCGATGGATACTTTTTGAGAAAATGATATTTTTGTGCCGCCTTCAAAAACTCAAAATTTCTCAAAAAAAAATTTCAGTGCGTGGATCGTAATTTTTCTTTTATCTCGCCAAGATGCTCTAATCGACAAACGCTAATACTATCCGAAAGAAAATGCCATGAGGATTCCAAATCTGCAATCCGTTTTGCGATGCGACGGATACTTTTTGAGAAAATGATATTTTTGTGCAGCCTTCAAAAACTCAAAATTTCTCAAAAAAAAATTTCAGTGCGTGGATCGTAATTTTTCTTTTATCTCGCCAAGATGCTCTAATCGACAAACGCTAATACTATCCGAAAGAAAATGCCATGAGGATTCCAAATCTGCAATCCGTTTCGCGATGCGACGGATACTTTTTGAGAAAATGATATTTTTGTGCAGCCTTCAAAAACTCAAAATTTCTCAAAAAAAAATTTCAGTGCGTGGATCGTAATTTTTCTTTTATCTCGCCAAGATGCTCTAATCGACAAACGCTAATACTATCCGAAAGAAAATGCCATGAGGATTCCAAATCTGCAATCCGTTTCGCGATGCGACGGATACTTTTTGAGAAAATGATATTTTTGTGCAGCCTTCAAAAACTTAAAATTTCTTTAAAAAAAATTTAAATGCGTGGATCGTAATTTTTCTTATATCGCGCCAAGATGATCCAATCGACAAAAGGTAATGTCATCCGAAAGAAAATTCCACGGGGATTCAAAATCTGCAATCAGTTTTTGCAATGCGATGGATACTTTTTGAGAAAATGATATTTTTGTGCAGCCTTCAAAAACTCAAAATTTCTCAAAAAAAAATTTCAGTGCGTGGATCGTAGTTTTTCTTTTATCTCGCCAAGATGCTCTAATCGACAAACGCTAATACTATCCGAAAGAAAATGCCATGAGGATTCCAAATCTGCAATCCGTTTCGCGATGCGACGGATACTTTTTGAGAAAATGATATTTTTGTGCAGCCTTCAAAAACTAAAAATTAAAAAAAAAAAAATTCTATTCGTGGATCGTAATTTTTCTTATATCGCGCCAAGATGCTCCAATCGACAAAAGGTACTGTTATCCGAAAGAAAATGCCATGAGGATTCCAAATCAATCCATTTTGCGATGCGATGGATACTTTTTGAGAAAATGATATTTTTGTGCAGCCTTCAAAAACTTAAAATTTCTTTAAAAAAAATTTAAATGCGTGGATCGTAATTTTTCTTATATCGCGCCAAGATGATCCAATCGACAAAAGGTAATGTCATCCGAAAGAAAATTCCACGGGGATTCAAAATCTGCAATCAGTTTTTGCAATGCGATGGATACTTTTTGAGAAAATTATATTTTTGTGCAGCCTTCAAAAACTCAAAATTTCTCAAAAAAAAATTTCAGTGCGTGGATCGTAATTTTTCTTTTATCTCGCCAAGATGCTCTAATCGACAAACGCTAATACTATCCGAAAGAAAATGCCATGAGGATTCCAAATCTGTAATCCGTTTCGCGATGCGACGGATACTTTTTGAGAAAATGATATTTTTGTGCAGCCTTCAAAAACTAAAAATTAAAAAAAAAAATAAATTCTATTCGTGGATCGTAATTTTTCTTATATCGCGCCAAGATGCTCCAATCGACAAAAGGTACTGTTATCCGAAAGAAAATTCCATGGGGATTCTAAATCTGCAATCGGTTTTGCGATGCGACGGATACTTTTTGAGAAAATGATATTTTTGTGCAGGCTTTAAAAACTTAAAATTTCTTTAAAAAAAATTTCAATGCGTGGATCGTAATTTCTCTTATATCGCGCCAAGATGTTCCAATCGACAAAAGGTAATGTTATCCGAAAGAAAATGCCATGAGGATTCCAAATCTGCAATCCGTTTTGCGATGCGACGGATACTTTTTGAGAAAATGATATTTTTGTGCAGCCTTCAAAAACTAAAAATTAAAAAAAAAAAATTCTATTCGTGGATCGTAATTTTTCTTATATCGCGCCAAGATGCTCCAATCGACAAAAGGTACTGTTGTCCGAAAGAAAATTCCATGGGGATTCTAAATCTGCAATCGGTTTTGCGATGCGACGGATACTTTTTGAGAAAATGATATTTTTGTGCAGCCTTCAAAAACTTAAAATTTCTTTAAAAAAATTTCAATGCGTGGATCGTAATTTTTCTTTTATCTCGCCAAGATGCTCCAATCGACAAAAGGTAATGTTATCCGAAAGAAAATTTCATGAGGATTCCAAATCAATCCATTTTGCGATGCGATGGATACTTTTTGAGAAAATGATATTTTTGTGCAGCCTTCAAAAACTTAAAATTTCTTTAAAAAAAATTTCAATGCGTGGATCGTAATTTTTCTTATATCGCGCCAAGATGATCCAATCGACAAAAGGTAATGTCATCCCAAAAGAAAATTCCACGGGGATTCAAAATCTGCAATCAGTTTTTGCAATGCGATGGATACTTTTTGAGAAAATGATATTTTTGTGCCGCCTTCAAAAACTCAAAATTTCTCAAAAAAAAATTTCAGTGCGTGGATCGTAATTTTTCTTTTATCTCGCCAAGATGCTCTAATCGACAAACGCTAATACTATCCGAAAGAAAATGCCATGAGGATTCCAAATCTGCAATCCGTTTTGCGATGCGACGGATACTTTTTGAGAAAATGATATTTTTGTGCAGCCTTCAAAAACTCAAAATTTCTCAAAAAAAAATTTCAGTGCGTGGATCGTAATTTTTCTTTTATCTCGCCAAGATGCTCTAATCGACAAACGCTAATACTATCCGAAAGAAAATGCCATGAGGATTCCAAATCTGCAATCCGTTTCGCGATGCGACGGATACTTTTTGAGAAAATGATATTTTTGTGCAGCCTTCAAAAACTCAAAATTTCTCAAAAAAAAATTTCAGTGCGTGGATCGCAATTTTTCTTTTATCTCGCCAAGATGCTCTAATCGACAAACGCTAATACTATCCGAAAGAAAATGCCATGAGGATTCCAAATCTGCAATCCGTTTCGCGATGCGACGGATACTTTTTGAGAAAATGATATTTTTGTGCAGCCTTCAAAAACTTAAAATTTCTTTAAAAAAAATTTAAATGCGTGGATCGTAATTTTTCTTATATCGCGCCAAGATGATCCAATCGACAAAAGGTAATGTCATCCGAAAGAAAATTCCACGGGGATTCAAAATCTGCAATCAGTTTTTGCAATGCGATGGATACTTTTTGAGAAAATGATATTTTTGTGCCGCCTTCAAAAACTCAAAATTTCTCAAAAAAAAATTTCAGTGCGTGGATCGTAATTTTTCTTTTATCTCGCCAAGATGCTCTAATCGACAAACGCTAATACTATCCGAAAGAAAATGCCATGAGGATTCCAAATCTGCAATCCGTTTCGCGATGCGACGGATACTTTTTGAGAAAATGATATTTTTGTGCAGCCTTCAAAAACTCAAAATTTCCCAAAAAAAAATTTCAGTGCGTGGATCGTAATTTTTCTTTTATCTCGCCAAGATGCTCTAATCGACAAACGCTAATACTATCCGAAAGAAAATGCCATGAGGATTCCAAATCTGCAATCCGTTTTGCGATGCGACGGATACTTTTTGAGAAAATGATATTTTTGTGCAGCCTTCAAAAACTCAAAATTTCTCAAAAAAAAATTTCAGTGCGTGGATCGTAATTTTTCTTTTATCTCGCCAAGATGCTCTAATCGACAAACGCTAATACTATCCGAAAGAAAATGCCATGAGGATTCCAAATCTGCAATCCGTTTCGCGATGCGACGGATACTTTTTGAGAAAATGATATTTTTGTGCAGCCTTCAAAAACTTAAAATTTCTTTAAAAAAAATTTAAATGCGTGGATCGTAATTTTTCTTATATCGCGCCAAGATGATCCAATCGACAAAAGGTAATGTCATCCGAAAGAAAATTCCACGGGGATTCAAAATCTGCAATCAGTTTTTGCAATGCGATGGATACTTTTTGAGAAAATGATATTTTTGTGCCGCCTTCAAAAACTCAAAATTTCTCAAAAAAAAATTTCAGTGCGTGGATCGTAATTTTTCTTTTATCTCGCCAAGATGCTCTAATCGACAAACGCTAATACTATCCGAAAGAAAATGCCATGAGGATTCCAAATCTGCAATCCGTTTCGCGATGCGACGGATACTTTTTGAGAAAATGATATTTTTGTGCAGCCTTCAAAAACTCAAAATTTCCCAAAAAAAAATTTCAGTGCGTGGATCGTAATTTTTTTTTTATCTCGCCAAGATGCTCTAATCGACAAACGCTAATACTATCCGAAAGAAAATGCCATGGGGATTCCAAATCTGCAATCCGTTTCGCGATGCGACGGATACTTTTTGAGAAAATGATATTTTTGTGCAGCCTTCAAAAACTTAAAATTTCTTTAAAAAAAATTTCAATGCGTGGATCGTAATTTCTCTTATATCGCGCCAAGATGTTCCAATCGACAAAAGGTAATGTTATCCGAAAGAAAATTTCATGAGGATTCCAAATCAATCCATTTTGCGATGCGACGGATACTTTTTGAGAAAATGATATTTTTGTGCAGCCTTCAAAAACTTAAAATTTCTTTAAAAAAAATTTCAATGCGTGGATCGTAATTTTTCTTTTATCTCGCCAAGATGCTCCAATCGACAAAAGGTAATGTTATCCGAAAGAAAATTTCATGAGGATTCCAAATCAATCCATTTTGCGATGCGACGGATACTTTTTGAGAAAATGATATTTTTGTGCAGCCTTCAAAAACTTAAAATTTCTTTAAAAAAATTTCAATGCGTGGATCGTAATTTTTCTTTTATCTCGCAAAGATGCTCCAATCGACAAAAGGTAATGTTATCCGAAAGAAAATTTCATGAGGATTCCAAATCAATCCATTTTGCGATGCGACGGATACTTTTTGAGAAAATGATATTTTTGTGCAGCCTTCAAAAACTTAAAATTTCTTTAAAAAAAATTTCAATGCGTGGATCGTAATTTTATTTTTATCTCGCCAAGATGCTCCAATTAACAAAAGGTAATGTTATCCGAAAGAAAATTTCATGAGGATTCCAAATCAATCCATTTTGCGATGCGACGGATACTTTTTGAGAAAATGATATTTTTGTGCAGCCTTCAAAAACTTAAAATTTCTTTAAAAAAAATTTCAATGCGTGGATCGTAATTTTTCTTATGTCGCGCCAAGATGATCCAATCGACAAAAGGTAATGTTATCCGAAAGAAAATTCCACGGGGATTCAAAATCTGCAATCAGTTTTTGCAATGCGATGGATACTTTTTGAGAAAATGATATTTTTGTGCAGCCTTCAAAAACTCAAAATTTCTCAAAAAAAAATTTCAGTGCGTGGATCGTAATTTTTCTTTTATCTCGCCAAGATGCTCTAATCGACAAACGCTAATATTATCCGAAAGAAAATGCCATGAGGATTCCAAATCTGCAATCCGTTTCGCGATGCGACGGATACTTTTTGAGAAAATGATATTTTTGTGCAGCCTTCAAAAACTAAAAATTAAAAAAAAAAAAAAAATTCTATTCGTGGATCGTAATTTTTCTTATATCGCGCCAAGATGCTCCAATCGACAAAAGGTACTGTTATCCGAAAGAAAATTCCATGGGGATTCTAAATCTGCAATCGGTTTTGCGATGCGACGGATACTTTTTGAGAAAATGATATTTTTGTGCAGCCTTCAAAAACTTAAAATTTCTTTAAAAAAAATTTCAATGCGTGAATCGTAATTTTTCTTTTATCTCGCCAAGATGCTCCAATCGACAAAAGGTAATGTTATCCGAAAGAAAATTTCATGAGGATTCCAAATCAATCCATTTTGCGATGCGATGGATACTTTTTGAGAAAATGATTTTTTTGTGCAGCTTTCAAAAACTTAAAATTTCTTTAAAAAAATTCAATGCGTGGATGCGACGAATACTTTTTGAGAAAATGATATTTTTGTGCAGCCTTCAAAAACTAAAAATTAAAAACAAAAAAAATTCTATTCGTGGATCGTAATTTTTCTTATATCGCGCCAAGATGCTCCAATCGACAAAAGGTACTGTTATCCGAAAGAAAATTCCATGGGGATTCTAAATCTGCAATCGGTTTTGCGATGCGACGGATACTTTTTGAGAAAATGATATTTTTGTGCAGCCTTCAAAAACTTAAAATTTCTTTAAAAAAAATTTCAATGCGTGGATCGTAATTTCTCTTATATCGCGCCAAGATGTTCCAATCGACAAAAGGTAATGTTATCCGAAAGAAAATGCCATGGGGATTCCAAATCAATCCATTTTGCGATGCGATGGATACTTTTTGAGAAAATGATATTTTTGTGCAGCCTTCAAAAACTTAAAATTTCTTTAAAAAAAATTTCAATGCGTGGATCGTAATTTTTCTTATATCGCGCCAAGATGATCCAATCGACAAAAGGTAATGTCATCCGAAAGAAAATTCCACGGGGATTCAAAATCTGCAATCAGTTTTTGCAATGCGATGGATACTTTTTGAGAAAATGATATTTTTGTGCAGCCTTCAAAAACTCAAAATTTCTCAAAAAAAAATTTCAGTGCGTGGATCGTAATTTTTCTTTTATCTCGCCAAGATGCTCTAATCGACAAACGCTAATACTATCCGAAAGAAAATGCCATGAGGATTCCAAATCTGCAATCCGTTTCGCGATGCGACGGATACTTTTTGAGAAAATGATATTTTTGTGCAGCCTTCAAAAACTAAAAATTAAAAAAAAAAAAAATTCTATTCGTGGATCGTAATTTTTCTTATATCGCGCCAAGATGCTCCAATCGACAAAAGGTACTGTTATCCGAAAGAAAATGCCATGAGGATTCCAAATCAATCCATTTTGCGATGCGATGGATACTTTTTGAGAAAATGATATTTGTGTGCAGCCTTCAAAAACTTAAAATTTCTTTAAAAAAAATTTAAATGCGTGGATCGTAATTTTTCTTATATCGCGCCAAGATGATCCAATCGACAAAAGGTAATGTCATCCGAAAGAAAATTCCACGGGGACTCAAAATCTGCAATCAGTTTTTGCAATGCGATGGATACTTTTTGAGAAAATGATATTTTTGTGCAGCCTTCAAAAACTCAAAATTTCTCAAAAAAAAATTTCAGTGCGTGGATCGTAATTTTTCTTTTATCTCGCCAAGATGCTCTAATCGACAAACGCTAATACTATCCGAAAGAAAATGCCATGAGGATTCCAAATCTGTAATCCGTTTCGCGATGCGACTGATACTTTTTGAGAAAATGATATTTTTGTGCAGCCTTCAAAAACTAAAAATTAAAAAAAAAAATAAATTCTATTCGTGGATCGTAATTTTTCTTATATCGCGCCAAGATGCTCCAATCGACAAAAGGTACTGTTATCCGAAAGAAAATTCCATGGGGATTCTAAATCTGCAATCGGTTTTGCGATGCGACGGATACTTTTTGAGAAAATGATATTTTTGTGCAGGCTTTAAAAACTTCAAATTTCTTTAAAAAAAATTTCAATGCGTGGATCGTAATTTCTCTTATATCGCGCCAAGATGTTCCAATCGACAAACGCTAATACTATCCGAAAGAAAATGCCATGAGGATTCCAAATCTGCAATCCGTTTTGCGATGCGACGGATACTTTTTGAGAAAATGATATTTTTGTGCAGCCTTCAAAAACTAAAAATTAAAAAAAAAAAAATTCTATTCGTGGATCGTAATTTTTCTTATATCGCGCCAAGATGCTCCAATCGACAAAAGGTACTGTTGTCCGAAAGAAAATTCCATGGGGATTCTAAATCTGCAATCGGTTTTGCGATGCGACGGATACTTTTTGAGAAAATTATATTTTTGTGCAGCCTTCAAAAACTTAATATTTCTTTAAAAAAAATTTCAATGCGTGGATCGTAATTTTTCTTTTATCTCGCCAAGATGCTCCAATCGACCAAAGGTACTGTTATCCGAAAGAAAATTCCATGGGGATTCTAAATCTGCAATCAGTTTTTGCAATGCGATGGATACTTTTTGAGAAAATGATATTTTTGTGCAGCCTTCAAAAACTCAAAATTTCTCAAAAAAAAATTTCAGTGCGTGGATCGTAATTTTTCTTTTATCTCGCCAAGATGCTCTAATCGACAAACGCTAATACTATCCGAAAGAAAATGCCATGAGGATTCCAAATCTGTAATCCGTTTCGCGACGCGACTGATACTTTTTGAGAAAATGATATTTTTGTGCAGCCTTCAAAAACTAAAAACTAAAAAAAAAAATAAATTCTATTCGTGGATCGTAATTTTTCTTATATCGCGCCAAGATGCTCCAATCGACCAAAGGTACTGTTATCCGAAAGAAAATTCCATGGGGATTCTAAATCTGCAATCAGTTTTTGCAATGCGATGGATACTTTTTGAGAAAATGATATTTTTGTGCAGCCTTCAAAAACTCAAAATTTCTCAAAAAAAAATTTCAGTGCGTGGATCGTAATTTTTCTTTTATCTCGCCAAGATGCTCTAATCGACAAACGCTAATACTATCCGAAAGAAAATGCCATGAGGATTCCAAATCTGTAATCCGTTTCGCGATGCGACTGATACTTTTTGAGAAAATGATATTTTTGTGCAGCCTTCAAAAACTAAAAGTTAAAAAAAAAAATAAATTCTATTCGTGGATCGTAATTTTTCTTATATCGCGCCAAGATGCTCCAATCGACAAAAGGTACTGTTATCCGAAAGAAAATTCCATGGGGATTCTAAATCTGCAATCAGTTTTTGCAATGCGATGGATACTTTTTGAGAAAATGATATTTTTGTGCAGCCTTCAAAAACTCAAAATTTCTCAAAAAAAAATTTCAGTGCGTGGATCGTAATTTTTCTTTTATCTCGCCAAGATGCTCTAATTGACAAACGCTAATGTTATCCAAAAGAAAATGCCATGAGGATTCCAAATCTGCAATCCGTTTCGCGATGCGACGGATACTTTTTGAGAAAATGATATTTTTGTGCAGCCTTCAAAAACTTAAAATTTCTTACAAAAAAATTCAATGCGTGGATCGTAATTTTTCTTATATCGCGCCAAGATGATCCAATCGACAAAAGGTAATGTCATCCGAAAGAAAATTCCACGGGGATTCAAAATCTGCAATCAGTTTTTGCAATGCGATGGATACTTTTTGAGAAAATGATATTTTTGTGCAGCCTTCAAAAACTCAAAATTTCTCAAAAAAAAATTTCAGTGCGTGGATCGTAATTTTTCTTTTATCTCGCCAAGATGCTCTAATCGACAAACGCTAATACTATCCGAAAGAAAATGCCATGAGGATTCCAAATCTGTAATCCGTTTCGCGATGCGACTGATACTTTTTGAGAAAATGATATTTTTGTGCAGCCTTCAAAAACTAAAAATTAAAAAAAAAAATAAATTCTATTCGTGGATCGTAATTTTTCTTATATCGCGCCAAGATGCTCCAATCGACAAAACGTACTGTTATCCGAAAGAAAATTCCATGGGGATTCTAAATCTGCAATCAGTTTTTGCAATGCGATGGATACTTTTTGAGAAAATGATATTTTTGTGCAGCCTTCAAAAACTCAAAATTTCTCAAAAAAAAATTTCAGTGCGTGGATCGTAATTTTTCTTTTATCTCGCCAAGATGCTCTAATCGACAAACGCTAATACTATCCGAAAGAAAATGCCATGAGGATTCCAAATCTGCAATCCGTTTCGCGATGCGACGGATACTTTTTGAGAAAATGATATTTTTGTGCAGCCTTCAAAAACTAAAAGTTAAAAAAAAAAATAAATTCTATTCGTGGATCGTAATTTTTCTTATATCGCGCCAAGATGCTCCAATCGACAAAAGGTACTGTTATCCGAAAGAAAATTCCATGGGGATTCTAAATCTGCAATCAGTTTTTGCAATGCGATAGATACTTTTTGAGAAAATGATATTTTTGTGCAGCCTTCAAAAACTCAAAATTTCTCAAAAAAAAATTTCAGTGCGTGGATCGTAATTTTTCTTTTATCTCGCCAAGATGCTCTAATTGACAAACGCTAATGTTATCCAAAAGAAAATGCCATGAGGATTCCAAATCTGCAATCCGTTTCGCGATGCGACGGATACTTTTTGAGAAAATGATATTTTTGTGCAGCCTTCAAAAACTTAAAATTTCTTACAAAAAAATTCAATGCGTGGATCGTAATTTTTCTTATATCGCGCCAAGATGATCCAATCGACAAAAGGTAATGTCATCCGAAAGAAAATTCCACGGGGATTCAAAATCTGCAATCAGTTTTTGCAATGCGATGGATACTTTTTGAGAAAATGATATTTTTGTGCAGCCTTCAAAAACTCAAAATTTCTCAAAAAAAAATTTCAGTGCGTGGATCGTAATTTTTCTTTTATCTCGCCAAGATGCTCTAATCGACAAACGCTAATACTATCCGAAAGAAAATGCCATGAGGATTCCAAATCTGTAATCCGTTTCGCGATGCGACTGATACTTTTTGAGAAAATGATATTTTTGTGCAGCCTTCAAAAACTAAAAATTAAAAAAAAAAATACATTCTATTCGTGGATCGTAATTTTTCTTATATCGCGCCAAGATGCTCCAATCGACAAAACGTACTGTTATCCGAAAGAAAATTCCATGGGGATTCTAAATCTGCAATCAGTTTTTGCAATGCGATGGATACTTTTTGAGAAAATGATATTTTTGTGCAGCCTTCAAAAACTCAAAATTTCTCAAAAAAAAATTTCAGTGCGTGGATCGTAATTTTTCTTTTATCTCGCCAAGATGCTCTAATCGACAAACGCTAATACTATCCGAAAGAAAATGCCATGAGGATTCCAAATCTGCAATCCGTTTCGCGATGCGACGGATACTTTTTGAGAAAATGATATTTTTGTGCAGCCTTCAAAAACTAAAAGTTAAAAAAAAAAATAAATTCTATTCGTGGATCGTAATTTTTCTTATATCGCGCCAAGATGCTCCAATCGACAAAAGGTACTGTTATCCGAAAGAAAATTCCATGGGGATTCTAAATCTGCAATCAGTTTTTGCAATGCGATAGATACTTTTTGAGAAAATGATATTTTTGTGCAGCCTTCAAAAACTCAAAATTTCTCAAAAAAAAATTTCAGTGCGTGGATCGTAATTTTTCTTTTATCTCGCCAAGATGCTCTAATCGACAAACGCTAATACTATCCGAAAGAAAATGCCATGAGGATTCCAAATCTGCAATCCGTTTCGCGATGCGACGGATACTTTTTGAGAAAATGATATTTTTGTGCAGCCTTCAAAAACTAAAAATTAAAAAAAAAAAAAAAATTCTATTCGTGGATCGTAATTTTTCTTATATCGCGCCAAGATGCTCAAATCGACAAAAGGTACTGTTATCCGAAAGAAAATTCCATGGGGATTCTAAATCTGCAATCGGTTTTGCGATGCGACGGATACTTTTTGAGAAAATGATATTTTTGTGCAGCCTTCAAAAACTTAAAATTTCTTTAAAAAAAATTTCAATGCGTGGATCGTAATTTCTCTTATATCGCGCCAAGATGCTCCAATCGACAAAAGGTAATGTTATCCGAAAGAAAATTTCATGAGGATTCCAAATCAATCCATTTTGCGATGCGACGGATACTTTTTGAGAAAATGATATTTTTGTGCAGCCTTCAAAAACTTAAAATTTCTTTAAAAAAATTTCAATGCGTGGATCGTAATTTTATTTTTATCTCGCCAAGATGCTCCAATCAACAAATGGTAATGTTATCCGAAAGAAAATTTCATGAGGATTCCAAATCAATCCATTTTGCGATGCGACGGATACTTTTTGAGAAAATGATATTTTTGTGCAGCTTTCAAAAACTTAAAATTTCTTTAAAAAAAATTTAAATGCGTGGATCGTAATTTTTCTTATATCGCGCCAAGATGATCCAATCGACAAAAGGTAATGTTATCCGAAAGAAAATTCCACGGGGATTCAAAATCTGCAATCAGTTTTTGCAATGCGATGGATACTTTTTGAGAAAATGATATTTTTGTGCAGCCTTCAAAAACTCAAAATTTCTCAAAAAAAAATTTCAGTGCGTGGATCGTAATTTTTCTTTTATCTCGCCAAGATGCTCTAATCGACAAACGCTAATGTTATCCGAAAGAAAATGCCATGAGGATTCCAAATCTGCAATCCGTTTTGCGATGCGACGGATACTTTTTGAGAAAATGATATTTTTGTGCAGCCTTCAAAAACTAAAAATTAAAAACAAAAAAAATTCTATTCGTGGATCGTAATTTTTCTTATATCGCGCCAAGATGCTCCAATCGACCAAAGGTACTGTTATCCGAAAGAAAATTCCATGGGGATTCTAAATCTGCAATCGGTTTTGCGATGCGACGGATACTTTTTGAGAAAATGATATTTTTGTGCAGCCTTCAAAAACTTAAAATTTCTTTAAAAAAAATTTCAATGCGTGGATCGTAATTTTTCTTTTATCTCGCCAAGATGCTCCAATCGACAAAAGGTAATGTTATCCGAAAGAAAATTTCATGAGGATTCCAAATCAATCCATTTTGCGATGCGACGGATACTTTTTGAGAAAATGATATTTTTGTGCAGCCTTCAAAAACTTAAAATTTCTTTAAAAAAAATTTCAATGCGTGGATCGTAATTTTATTTTTATCTCGCCAAGATGCTCCAATCAACAAATGGTAATGTTATCCGAAAGAAAATTTCATGAGGATTCCAAATCAATCCATTTTGCGATGCGACGGATACTTTTTGAGAAAATGATATTTTTGTGCAGCCTTCAAAAACTTAAAATTTCTTTAAAAAAAATTTCAATGCGTGGATCGTAATTTCTCTTATATCGCGCCAAGATGCTCCAATCGACAAAAGGTAATGTTATCCGAAAGAAAATTTCATGAGGATTCCAAATCAATCCATTTTGCGATGCGACGGATACTTTTTGAGAAAATGATATTTTTGTGCAGCCTTCAAAAACTTAAAATTTCTTTAAAAAAATTTCAATGCGTGGATCGTAATTTTTCTTTTATCTCGCAAAGATGCTCCAATCGACAAAAGGTAATGTTATCCGAAAGAAAATTTCATGAGGATTCCAAATCAATCCATTTTGCGATGCGACGGATACTTTTTGAGAAAATGATATTTTTGTGCAGCCTTCAAAAACTTAAAATTTCTTTAAAAAAAATTTCAATGCGTGGATCGTAATTTTATTTTTATCTCGCCAAGATGCTCCAATCAACAAATGGTAATGTTATCCGAAAGAAAATTTCATGAGGATTCCAAATCAATCCATTTTGCGATGCGACGGATACTTTTTGAGAAAATGATATTTTTGTGCAGCTTTCAAAAACTTAAAATTTCTTTAAAAAAAATTTAAATGCGTGGATCGTAATTTTTCTTATATCGCGCCAAGATGATCCAATCGACAAAAGGTAATGTTATCCGAAAGAAAATTCCACGGGGATTCAAAATCTGCAATCAGTTTTTGCAATGCGATGGATACTTTTTGAGAAAATGATATTTTTGTGCAGCCTTCAAAAACTCAAAATTTCTCAAAAAAAAATTTCAGTGCGTGGATCGTAATTTTTCTTTTATCTCGCCAAGATGCTCTAATCGACAAACGCTAATGTTATCCGAAAGAAAATGCCATGAGGATTCCAAATCTGCAATCCGTTTTGCGATGCGACGGATACTTTTTGAGAAAATGATATTTTTGTGCAGCCTTCAAAAACTAAAAATTAAAAACAAAAAAAATTCTATTCGTGGATCATAATTTTTCTTATATCGCGCCAAGATGCTCCAATCGACAAAAGGTACTGTTATCCGAAAGAAAATTCCATGGGGATTCTAAATCTGCAATCGGTTTTGCGATGCGACGGATACTTTTTGAGAAAATGATATTTTTGTGCAGCCTTCAAAAACTTAAAATTTCTTTAAAAAAAATTTCAATGCGTGGATCGTAATTTTTCTTTTATCTCGCCAAGATGCTCCAATCGACAAAAGGTAATGTTATCCGAAAGAAAATTTCATGAGGATTCCAAATCAATCCATTTTGCGATGCGATGGATACTTTTTGAGAAAATGATTTTTTTGTGCAGCTTTCAAAAACTTAAAATTTCTTTAAAAAAATTCAATGCGTGGATCGTAATTTTTCTTATATCGCGCCAAGATGATCCAATCGACAAAAGGTAATGTTATCCGAAAGAAAATTTCATGAGGATTCCAAATCAATCCATTTTGCGATGCGACGGATACTTTTTGAGAAAATGATATTTTTGTGCAACCTTCAAAAACTTAAAATTTCTTTAAAAAAAATTTCAATGCGTGGATCGTAATTTTATTTTTATCTCGCCAAGATGCTCCAATCGACAAAAGGTAATGTTATCCGAAAGAAAATTTCATGAGGATTCCAAATCAATCCATTTTGCGATGCGATGGATACTTTTTGAGAAAATGATATTTTTGTGCAGCCTTCAAAAACTTAAAAATTCTTAAAAAAAAATTCAATGCGTGGATTGTAATTTCTCTTATATCGCGCCAAGATGTTCCAATCGACAAAAGGTAATGTTATCCGAAAGAAAATTTCATGAGGATTCCAAATCAATCCATTTTGCGATGCGACGGATACTTTTTGAGAAAATGATATTTTTGTGCAGCCTTCAAAAACTTAAAATTTCTTTAAAAAAAATTTCAATGCGTGGGTCGTAATTTTTCTTTTATCTCGCCAAGATGCTCCAATCGACAAAAGGTAATGTTATCCGAAAGAAAATTTCATGAGGATTCCAAATCAATCCATTTGGCGATGCGACGGATACTTTTTGAGAAAATGATATTTTTGTGCAGCCTTCAAAAACTTAAAATTTCTTTAAAAAAATTTCAATGCGTGGATCGTAATTTTTCTTTTATCTCGCAAAGATGCTCCAATCGACAAAAGGTAATGTTATCCGAAAGAAAATTTCATGAGGATTCCAAATCAATCCATTTTGCGATGCGACGGATACTTTTTGAGAAAATGATATTTTTGTGCAGCCTTCAAAAACTTAAAATTTCTTTAAAAAAAATTTCAATGCGTGGATCGTAATTTTATTTTTATCTCGCCAAGATGCTCCAATCGACAAAAGGTAATGTTATCCGAAAGAAAATTTCATGAGAATTCCAAATCAATCCATTTTGCGATGCGACGGATACTTTTTGAGAAAATGATATTTTTGTGCAGCCTTCAAAAACTTAAAATTTCTTTAAAAAAAATTTAAATACGTGGATCGTAATTTTTCTTATATCGCGCCAAGATGATCCAATCGACAAAAGGTAATGTTATCCGAAAGAAAATTCCACGGGGATTCAAAATCTGCAATCAGTTTTTGCAATGCGATGGATACTTTTTGAGAAAATGATATTTTTGTGCAGCCTTCAAAAACTCAAAATTTCTCAAAAAAAAATTTCAGTGCGTGGATCGTAATTTTTCTTTTATCTCGCCAAGATGCTCTAATCGACAAACGCTAATGTTATCCGAAAGAAAATGCCATGAGGATTCCAAATCTGCAATCCGTTTTGCGATGCGACGGATACTTTTTGAGAAAATGATATTTTTGTGCAGCCTTCAAAAACTAAAAATTAAAAACAAAAAAAATTCTATTCGTGGATCGTAATTTTTCTTATATCGCGCCAAGATGCTCCAATCGACAAAAGGTACTGTTATCCGAAAGAAAATTCCATGGGGATTCTAAATCTGCAATCGGTTTTGCGATGCGACGGATACTTTTTGAGAAAATGATATTTTTGTGCAGCCTTCAAAAACTTAAAATTTCTTTAAAAAAAGTTTCAATGCGTGGATCGTAATTTTTCTTTTATCTCGCCAAGATGCTCCAATCGACAAAAGGTAATGTTATCCGAAAGAAAATTCCACGGGGATTCAAAATCTGCAATCAGTTTTTGCGATGCGATGGATACTTTTTGAGAAAATGATATTTTTGTGCAGCCTTCAAAAACTTAAAATTTCTTTAAAAAAAATTTCAATGCGTGGATCGTAATTTTTCTTTTATCTCGCAAAGATGCTCCAATCGACAAAAGGTAATGTTATCCGAAAGAAAATTTCATGAGGATTCCAAATCAATCCATTTTGCGATGCGACGGATACTTTTTGAGAAAATGATATTTTTGTGCAGCCTTCAAAAACTTAAAAATTCTTACAAAAAAATTCAATGCGTGGATCGTAATTTTTCTTATATCGCGCCAAGATGATCCAATCGACAAAAGGTAATGTTATCCGAAAGAAAATTCCACGGGGATTCAAAATCTGCAATCAGTTTTTGCGATGCGATGGATACTTTTTGAGAAAATGATATTTTTGTGCAGCCTTCAAAAACTCAAAATTTCTCAAAAAAAAATTTCAGTGCGTGGATCGTAATTTTATTTTTATCTCGCCAAGATGCTCCAATCAACAAAAGGTAATGTTATCCGAAAGAAAATTTCATGAGGATTCCAAATCAATCCATTTTGCGATGCGACGGATACTTTTTGAGAAAATGATATTTTTGTGCAGCTTTCAAAAACTTAAAATTTCTTTAAAAAAAATTTAAATGCGTGGATCGTAATTTTTCTTATATCGCGCCAAGATGATCCAATCGACAAAAGGTAATGTTATCCGAAAGAAAATTCCACGGGGATTCAAAATCTGCAATCAGTTTTTGCAATGCGATGGATACTTTTTGAGAAAATGATATTTTTGTGCAGCCTTCAAAAACTCAAAATTTCTCAAAAAAAATTTCAGTGCGTGGATCGTAATTTTTCTTTTATCTCGCCAAGATGCTCTAATCGACAAACGCTAATGTTATCCGAAAGAAAATGCCATGAGGATTCCAAATCTGCAATCCGTTTTGCGATGCGACGGATACTTTTTGAGAAAATGATATTTTTGTGCAGCCTTCAAAAACTAAAAATTAAAAACAAAAAAAATTCTATTCGTGGATCGTAATTTTTCTTATATCGCGCCAAGATGATCCAATCGACAAAAGGTAATGTTATCCGAAAGAAAATTCCATGGGGATTCTAAATCTGCAATCGGTTTTGCGATGCGACGGATACTTTTTGAGAAAATGATATTTTTGTGCAGCCTTCAAAAACTTAAAATTTCTTTAAAAAAAATTTCAATGCGTGGATCGTAATTTTTCTTTTATCTCGCCAAGATGCTCCAATCGACAAAAGGTAATGTTATCCGAAAGAAAATTTCATGAGGATTCCAAATCAATCCATTTTGCGATGCGATGGATACTTTTTGAGAAAATGATTTTTTTATGCAGCTTTCAAAAACTTAAAATTTCTTTAAAAAAATTCAATGCGTGGATCGTAATTTTTCTTATATCGCGCCAAGATGATCCAATCGACAAAGGGTAATGTTATCCGAAAGAAAATGCCATGAGGATTCCAAATCTGCAATCCGTTTTGCGATGCGACGGATACTTTTTGAGAAAATGATATTTTTGTGCAGCCTTCAAAAACTTAAAATTTCTTTAAAAAAAATTTCAATGCGTGGATCGTAATTTTTCTTTTATCTCGCCAAGATGCTCCAATCGACAAAAGGTAATGTTATCCGAAAGAAAATTTCATGAGGATTCCAAATCAATCCATTTGGCGATGCGACGGATACTTTTTGAGAAAATGATATTTTTGTGCAGCCTTCAAAAACTTAAAATTTCTTTAAAAAAATTTCAATGCGTGGATCGTAATTTTTCTTTTATCTCGCAAAGATGCTCCAATCGACAAAAGGTAATGTTATCCGAAAGAAAATTTCATGAGGATTCCAAATCAATCCATTTTGCGATGCGACGGATACTTTTTGAGAAAATGATATTTTTGTGCAGTCTTCAAAAACTAAAAATTAAAAACAAAAAAAATTCTATTCGTGGATCGTAATTTTTCTTATATCGCACCAAGATGCTCCAATCGACAAAAGGTACTGTTATCCAAAAGAAAATTCCATGGGGATTCTAAATCTGCAATCGGTTTTGCGATGCGACGGATACTTTTTGAGAAAATGATATTTTTGTGCAGCCATCAAAAACTTAAAATTTCTTTAAAAAAAATTTAAATGCGTGGATCGTAATTTTTCTTATATCGCGCCAAGATGATCCAATCGACAAAAGGTAATGTTATCCGAAAGAAAATTCCACGGGGATTCAAAATCTGCAATCAGTTTTTGCAATGCGATGGATACTTTTTGAGAAAATGATATTTTTGTGCAGCCTTCAAAAACTCAAAATTTCTCAAAAAAAAATTTCAGTGCGTGGATCGTAATTTTTCTTTTATCTCGCCAAGATGCTCTAATCGACAAACGCTAATGTTATCCGAAAGAAAATGCCATGAGGATTCCAAATCTGCAATCCGTTTCGCGATGCGACGGATACTTTTTGAGAAAATGATATTTTTGTGCAGCCTTCAAAAACTAAAAATTAAAAACAAAAAAAATTCAATGCGTGGATCGTAATTTTTCTTATATCGCGCCAAGATGATCCAATCGACAAAAGGTAATGTTATCCGAAAGAAAATTTCATGAGAATTCCAAATCAATCCATTTTGCGATGCGACGGATACTTTTTGAGAAAATGATATTTTTGTGCAGCCTTCAAAAACTTAAAATTTCTTTAAAAAAAATTTAAATGCGTGGATCGTAATTTTTCTTATATCGCGCCAAGATGATCCAATCGACAAAAGGTAATGTTATCCGAAAGAAAATTCCACGGGGATTCAAAATCTGCAATCAGTTTTTGCAATGCGATGGATACTTTTTGAGAAAATGATATTTTTGTGCAGCCTTCAAAAACTCAAAATTTCTCAAAAAAAAATTTCAGTGCGTGGATCGTAATTTTTCTTTTATCTCGCCAAGATGCTCTAATCGACAAACGCTAATGTTATCCGAAAGAAAATGTCATGAGGATTCCAAATCTGCAATCCGTTTTGCGATGCGACGGATACTTTTTGAGAAAATGATATTTTTGTGCAGCCTTCAAAAACTAAAAATTAAAAACAAAAAAAATTCTATTCGTGGATCGTAATTTTTCTTATATCGCGCCAAGATGCTCCAATCGACAAAACGTACTGTTATCCGAAAGAAAATTCCATGGGGATTCTAAATCTGCAATCGGTTTTGCGATGCGACGGATACTTTTTGAGAAAATGATATTTTTGTGCAGCCTTCAAAAACTTAAAATTTCTTTAAAAAAAATTTCAATGCGTGGATCGTAATTTCTCTTATATCGCGCCAAGATGTTCCAATCGACAAAAGGTAATGTTATCCGAAAGAAAATGCCATGAGGATTCCAAATCTGCAATCCGTTTTGCGATGCGACGGATACTTTTTGAGAAAATGATATTTTTGTGCAGCCTTCAAAAACTAAAAATTAAAAAAAAAAAATTCTATTCGTGGATCGTAATTTTTCTTATATCGCGCCAAGATGCTCCAATCGACAAAAGGTACTGTTGTCCGAAAGAAAATTCCATGGGGATTCTAAATCTGCAATCGGTTTTGCGATGCGAGGGATACTTTTTGAGAAAATGATATTTTTGTGCAGCCTTCAAAAACTTAAAATTTCTTTAAAAAAATTTCAATGCGTGGATCGTAATTTTTCTTTTATCTCGCCAAGATGCTCCAATCGACAAAAGGTAATGTTATCCGAAAGAAAATTGCACGGGGATTCAAAATCTGCAATCAGTTTTTGCGATGCGATGGATACTTTTTGAGAAAATGATATTTTTGTGCAGCCTTCAAAAACTTAAAATTTCTTTAAAAAAAATTTCAATGCGTGGATCGTAATTTTTCTTTTATCTCGCAAAGATGCTCCAATCGACAAAAGGTAATGTTATCCGAAAGAAAATTTCATGAGGATTCCAAATCAATCCATTTTGCGATGCGACGGATACTTTTTGAGAAAATGATATTTTTGTGCAGCCTTCAAAAACTTAAAAATTCTTACAAAAAAATTCAATGCGTGGATCGTAATTTTTCTTATATCGCGCCAAGATGATCCAATCGACAAAAGGTAATGTTATCCGAAAGAAAATTCCACGGGGATTCAAAATCTGCAATCAGTTTTTGCGATGCGATGGATACTTTTTGAGAAAATGATATTTTTGTGCAGCCTTCAAAAACTCAAAATTTCTCAAAAAAAAATTTCAGTGCGTGGATCGTAATTTTTCTTTTATCTCGCCAAGATGCTCTAATCGACAAACGCTAATATTATCCGAAAGAAAATGCCATGAGGATTCCAAATCTGCAATCCGTTTCGCGATGCGACGGATACTTTTTGAGAAAATGATATTTTTGTGCAGCCTTCAAAAACTAAAAATTAAAAAAAAAAAAAATTCTATTCGTGGATCGTAATTTTTCTTATATCGCGCCAAGATGCTCCAATCAACAAAAGGTACTGTTATCCGAAAGAAAATTCCATGGGGATTCTAAATCTGCAATCGGTTTTGCGATGCGACGGATACTTTTTGAGAAAATGATATTTTTGTGCAGCCTTCAAAAACTTAAAATTTCTTTAAAAAAAATTTCAATGCGTGGATCGTAATTTTTCTTTTATCTCGCCAAGATGCTCCAATCGACAAAAGGTAATGTTATCCGAAAGAAAATTTCATGAGGATTCCAAATCAATCCATTTTGCGATGCGATGGATACTTTTTGAGAAAAAGATATTTTTGTGCAGCCTTCAAAAACTTAAAAGTTCTTAAAAAAAAATTCAATGCGTGGATCGTAATTTCTCTTATATCGCGCCAAGATGTTCCAATCGACAAAAGGTAATGTTATCCGAAAGAAAATTTCATGAGGATTCCAAATCAATCCATTTTGCGATGCGACGGATACTTTTTGAGAAAATGATATTTTTGTGCAGCCTTCAAAAACTTAAAATTTCTTTAAAAAAAATTTCAATGCGTGGATCGTAATTTTTCTTTTATCTCGCCAAGATGCTCCAATCGACAAAAGGTAATGTTATCCGAAAGAAAATTTCATGAGGATTCCAAATCAATCCATTTTGCGATGCGACGGATACTTTTTGAGAAAATGATATTTTTGTGCAGCCTTCAAAAACTTAAAAACTCTTAAAAAAAAATTCAATGCGTGGATCGTAATTTCTCTTATATCGCGCCAAGATGTTCCAATCGACAAAAGGTAATGTTATCCGAAAGAAAATTTCATGAGGATTCCAAATCAATCCATTTTGCGATGCGACGGATACTTTTTGAGAAAATGATATTTTTGTGCAGCCTTCAAAAACTTAAAATTTCTTTAAAAAAAATTTCAATGCGTGGATCGTAATTTTTCTTTTATCTCGCCGAGATGCTCCAATCGACAAAAGGTAATGTTATCCGAAAGAAAATTTCATGAGGATTCCAAATCAATCCATTTTGCGATGCGACGGATACTTTTTGAGAAAATGATATTTTTGTGCAGCCTTCAAAAACTTAAAATTTCTTTAAAAAAATTTCAATGCGTGGATCGTAATTTTTCTTTTATCTCGCAAAGATGCTCCAATCGACAAAAGGTAGTGTTATCCGAAAGAAAATTTCATGAGGATTCCAAATCAATCCATTTTGCGATGCGACGGATACTTTTTGAGAAAATGATATTTTTGTGCAGCCTTCAAAAACTTAAAATTTCTTTAAAAAAAATTTCAATGCGTGGATCGTAATTTTATTTTTATCTCGCCAAGATGCTCCAATCGACAAAAGGTAATGTTATCCGAAAGAAAATTTCATGAGGATTCCAAATCAATCCATTTTGCGATGCGACGGATACTTTTTGAGAAAATGATATTTTTGTGCAGCCTTCAAAAACTTAAAATTTCTTTAAAAAAAATTTAAATGCGTGGATCGTAATTTTTCTTATATCGCGCCCTTATATCGGCCCAAGATGCTCCAATCGACAAAAGGTAATGTTATCCGAAAGAAAATTTCATGAGGATTCCAAATCAATCCATTTTGCAATGCGATGGATACTTTTTGAGAAAATGATATTTTTGTGCAGCCTTCAAAAACTCAAAATTTCTCAAAAAAAAATTTCAGTGCGTGGATCGTAATTTTTCTTTTATCTCGCCAAGATGCTCTAATCGACAAACGCTAATGTTATCCGAAAGAAAATGCCATGAGGATTCCAAATCTGCAATCCGTTTTGCGATGCGACGGATACTTTTTGAGAAAATGATATTTTTGTGCAGCCTTCAAAAACTAAAAATTAAAAACAAAAAAAATTCTATTCGTGGATCGTAATTTTTCTTATATCGCGCCAAGATGCTCCAATCGACAAATGCTACTGTTATCCGAAAGAAAATTCCATGGGGATTCAAAATCTGCAATCGGTTTTGCGATGCGATGGATACTTTTTGAGAAAATGATATTTTTGTGCAGCCTTCAAAAACTTAAAATTTCTTTAAAAAAAATTTCAATGCGTGGATCGTAATTTTTCTTTTATCTCGCCAAGATGCTCCAATCGACAAAAGGTAATGTTATCCGAAAGAAAATTTCATGAGGATTCCAAATCAATCCATTTTGCGATGCGATGGATACTTTTTGAGAAAAAGATATTTTTGTGCAGCCTTCAAAAACTTAAAAGTTCTTAAAAAAAAATTCAATGCGTGGATCGTAATTTCTCTTATATCGCGCCAAGATGTTCCAATCGACAAAAGGTAATGTTATCCGAAAGAAAATTTCATGAGGATTCCAAATCAATCCATTTTGCGATGCGACCAATACTTTTTGAGAAAATGATATTTTTGTGCAGCCTTCAAAAACTTAAAATTTCTTTAAAAAAAATTTCAATGCGTGGATCGTAATTTTTCTTTTATCTCGCCAAGATGCTCCAATCGACAAAAGGTAATGTTATCCGAAAGAAAATTTCATGAGGATTCCAAATCAATCCATTTTGCGATGCGACGGATACTTTTTGAGAAAATGATATTTTTGTGCAGCCTTCAAAAACTTAAAAACTCTTAAAAAAAAATTCAATGCGTGGATCGTAATTTCTCTTATATCGCGCCAAGATGTTCCAATCGACAAAAGGTAATGTTATCCGAAAGAAAATTTCATGAGGATTCCAAATCAATCCATTTTGCGATGCGACGGATACTTTTTGAGAAAATGATATTTTTGTGCAGCCTTCAAAAACTTAAAATTTCTTTAAAAAAAATTTCAATGCGTGGATCGTAATTTTTCTTTTATCTCGCCGAGATGCTCCAATCGACAAAAGGTAATGTTATCCGAAAGAAAATTTCATGAGGATTCCAAATCAATCCATTTTGCGATGCGACGGATACTTTTTGAGAAAATGATATTTTTGTGCAGCCTTCAAAAACTTAAAATTTCTTTAAAAAAATTTCAATGCGTGGATCGTAATTTTTCTTTTATCTCGCAAAGATGCTCCAATCGACAAAAGGTAGTGTTATCCGAAAGAAAATTTCATGAGGATTCCAAATCAATCCATTTTGCGATGCGACGGATACTTTTTGAGAAAATGATATTTTTGTGCAGCCTTCAAAAACTTAAAATTTCTTTAAAAAAAATTTCAATGCGTGGATCGTAATTTTATTTTTATCTCGCCAAGATGCTCCAATCGACAAAAGGTAATGTTATCCGAAAGAAAATTTCATGAGGATTCCAAATCAATCCATTTTGCGATGCGACGGATACTTTTTGAGAAAATGATATTTTTGTGCAGCCTTCAAAAACTTAAAATTTCTTTAAAAAAAATTTAAATGCGTGGATCGTAATTTTTCTTATATCGCGCCCTTATATCGGCCCAAGATGCTCCAATCGACAAAAGGTAATGTTATCCGAAAGAAAATTTCATGAGGATTCCAAATCAATCCATTTTGCAATGCGATGGATACTTTTTGAGAAAATGATATTTTTGTGCAGCCTTCAAAAACTCAAAATTTCTCAAAAAAAAATTTCAGTGCGTGGATCGTAATTTTTCTTTTATCTCGCCAAGATGCTCTAATCGACAAACGCTAATGTTATCCGAAAGAAAATGCCATGAGGATTCCAAATCTGCAATCCGTTTTGCGATGCGACGGATACTTTTTGAGAAAATGATATTTTTGTGCAGCCTTCAAAAACTAAAAATTAAAAACAAAAAAAATTCTATTCGTGGATCGTAATTTTTCTTATATCGCGCCAAGATGCTCCAATCGACAAATGCTACTGTTATCCGAAAGAAAATTCCATGGGGATTCAAAATCTGCAATCGGTTTTGCGATGCGATGGATACTTTTTGAGAAAATGATATTTTTGTGCAGCCTTCAAAAACTTAAAATTTCTTTAAAAAAAATTTCAATGCGTGGATCGTAATTTTTCTTTTATCTCGCCAAGATGCTCCAATCGACAAAAGGTAATGTTATCCGAAAGAAAATTTCATGAGGATTCCAAATCAATCCATTTTGCGATGCGATGGATACTTTTTGAGAAAATGATTTTTTTGTGCAGCTTTCAAAAACTTAAAATTTCTTTAAAAAAATTCAATGCGTGGATCGTAATTTTTCTTATATCGCGCCAAGATGATCCAATCGACAAAAGGTAATGTTATCCGAAAGAAAATTCCACGGGGATTCAAAATCTGCAATCAGTTTTTGCGATGCGATGGATACTTTTTGAGAAAATGATATTTTTGTGCAGCCTTCAAAAACTCAAAATTTCTCAAAAAAAAATTTCAGTGCGTGGATCGTAATTTTTCTTTTATCTCGCCAAGATGCTCTAATCGACAAACGCTATTATTATCCGAAAGAAAATGCCATGAGGATTCCAAATCTGCAATCCGTTTCGCGATGCGACGGATACTTTTTGAGAAAATGATATTTTTGTGCAGCCTTCAAAAACTAAAAATTAAAAAAAAAAAAAAATCTATTCGTGGATCGTAATTTTTCTTATATCGCGCCAAGATGCTCCAATCGACAAAAGGTACTGTTATCCGAAAGAAAATTCCATGGGGATTCTAAATCTGCAATCGGTTTTGCGATGCGACGGATACTTTTTGAGAAAATGATATTTTTGTGCAGCCTTCAAAAACTTAAAATTTCTTTAAAAAAAATTTCAATGCGTGGATCGTAATTTTTCTTTTATCTCGCCAAGATGCTCCAATCGATAAAAGGTAATGTTATCCGAAAGAAAATTTCATGAGGATTCCAAATCAATCCATTTTGCGATGCGATGGATACTTTTTGAGAAAATGATATTTTTGTGCAGCCTTCAAAAACTTAAAAACTCTTAAAAAAAAATTCAATGCCTGGATCGTAATTTCTCTTATATCGCGCCAAGATGTTCCAATCGACAAAAGGTAATGTTATCCGAAAGAAAATTTCATGAGGATTCCAAATCAATCCATTTTGCGATGCGACGGATACTTTTTGAGAAAATGATATTTTTGTGCAGCCTTCAAAAACTTAAAATTTCTTTAAAAGAAATTTCAATGCGTGGATCGTAATTTTTCTTTTATCTCGCCAAGATGCTCCAATCGACAAAAGGTAATGTTATCCGAAAGAAAATTTCATGAGGATTCCAAATCAATCCATTTTGCGATGCGATGGATACTTTTTGAGAAAATGATATTTTTGTGCAGCCTTCAAAAACTTAAAAATTCTTAAAAAAAAATTCAATGCGTGGATCGTAATTTCTCTTATATCGCGCCAAGATGTTCCAATCGACAAAAGGTAATGTTATCCGAAAGAAAATTTCATGAGGATTCCAAATCAATCCATTTTGCGATGCGACGGATACTTTTTGAGAAAATGATATTTTTGTGCAGCCTTCAAAAACTTAAAATTTCTTTAAAAAAAATTTCAATGCGTGGATCGTAATTTTTCTTTTATCTCGCCAAGATGCTCCAATCGACAAAAGGTAATGTTATCCGAAATAAAATTTCATGAGGATTCCAAATCAATCCATTTTGCGATGCGACGGATACTTTTTGAGAAAATGATATTTTTGTGCAGCCTTCAAAAACTTAAAATTTCTTTAAAAAAAATTTCAATGCGTGGATCGTAATTTTTCTTTTATCTCGCCAAGATGCTCCAATCGACAAAAGGTAATGTTATCCGAAAGAAAATTTCATGAGGATTCCAAATCAATCCATTTTGCGATGCGATGGATACTTTTTGAGAAAATGATTTTTTTGTGCAGTTTTCAAAAACTTAAAATTTCTTTAAAAAAATTCAATGCGTTGATCCTAATTTTTCTTATATCGCGCCAAGATGATCCAATCGACAAAAGGTAATGTTATCCGAAAGAAAATTCCACGGGGATTCAAAATCTGCAATCAGTTTTTGCGATGCGATGGATACTTTTTGAGAAAATGATATTTTTGTGCAGCCTTCAAAAACTTAAAATTTCTTTAAAAAAAATTTCAATGCGTGGATCGTAATTTTATTTTTATCTCGCCAAGATGCTCCAATCGACAAAAGGTAATGTTATCCGAAAGAAAATTTCATGAGGATTCCAAATCAATCCATTTTGCGATGCGACGGATACTTTTTGAGAAAATGATATTTTTGTGCAGCCTTCAAAAACTTAAAATTTCTTTAAAAAAAATTTAAATGCGTGGATCGTAATTTTTCTTATATCGCGCCAAGATGATCCAATCGACAAAAGGTAATATTATCCGAAAGAAAATTCCACGGGGATTCAAAATCTGCAATCAGTTTTTGCAATGCGATGGATACTTTTTGAGAAAATGATATTTTTGTGCAGCCTTCAAAAACTCAAAATTTCTCAAAAAAAAATTTCAGTGCGTGGATTGTAATTTTTCTTTTATCTCGCCAAGATGCTCTAATCGACAAACGCTAATGTTATCCGAAAGAAAATGCCATGAGGATTCCAAATCTGCAATCCGTTTTGCGATGCGACGGATACTTTTTGAGAAAATGATATTTTTGTGCAGCCTTCAAAAACTAAAAATTAAAAACAAAAAAAATTCTATTCGTGGATCGTAATTTTTCTTATATCGGCCCAAGATGCTGCAATCGACAAAAGGTACTGTTATCCGAAAGAAAATTCCATGGGGATTCTAAATCTGCAATCGGTTTTGCGATGCGACGGATACTTTTTGAGAAAATGATATTTTTGTGCAGCCTTCAAAAACTTAAAATTTCTTTAAAAAAAATTTCAATGCGTGGATCGTAATTTTTCTTTTATCTCGCCAAGATGCTCCAATCGACAAAAGGTAATGTTATCCGAAAGAAAATTTCATGAGGATTCCAAATCAATCCATTTTGCAATGCGATGGATACTTTTTGAGAAAATGATATTTTTGTGCAGCCTTCAAAAACTCAAAATTTCTCAAAAAAAAATTTCAGTGCGTGGATCGTAATTTTTCTTTTATCTCGCCAAGATGCTCTAATCTACAAACGCTAATGTTATCCGAAAGAAAATGCCATGAGGATTCCAAATCTGCAATCCGTTTTGCGATGCGACGGATACTTTTTGAGAAAATGATATTTTTGTGCAGCCTTCAAAAACTAAAAATTAAAAACAAAA
This sequence comes from Chalcosyrphus nemorum, assembly GCA_949716465.1. NCBI lineage: Eukaryota > Metazoa > Arthropoda > Insecta > Diptera > Syrphidae > Chalcosyrphus > Chalcosyrphus nemorum. The sequence goes on along the minus strand of CATIXX010000104.1, from coordinate 3,980 downwards.
AAAATTCTATTCGTGGATCGTAATTTTTCTTATATCGCGCCAAGATGCTCCAATCGACAAAAGCTACTGTTATCCGAAAGAAAATTCCATGGGGATTCAAAATCTGCAATCGGTTTTGCGATGCTACGGATACTTTTTGAGAAAATGATATTTTTGTGCAGCCTTCAAAAACTTAAAATTTCTTTAAAAAAAAATTCAATGCGTGGATCGTAATTTTTCTTTTATCTCGCCAAGATGCTCCAATCGACAAAAGGTAATGTTATCCGAAAGAAAATTTCATGAGGATTCCAAATCAATCCATTTTGCGATGCGATGGATACTTTTTGAGAAAATGATTTTTTTGTGCAGCTTTCAAAAACTTAAAATTTCTTTAAAAAAATTCAATGCGTGGATCGTAATTTTTCTTATATCGCGCCAAGATGATCCAATCGACAAAAGGTAATGTTATCCGAAAGAAAATTCCACGGGGATTCAAAATCTGCAATCAGTTTTTGCGATGCGATGGATACTTTTTGAGCAAATGATATTTTTGTGCAGCCTTCAAAAACTCAAAATTTCTCAAAAAAAAAATTTCAGTGCGTGGATCGTAATTTTTCTTTTATCTCGCCAAGATGCTCTAATCGACAAACGCTAATATTATCCGAAAGAAAATGCCATGAGGATTCCAAATCTGCAATCCGTTTCGCGATGCGACGGATACTTTTTGAGAAAATGATATTTTTGTGCAGCCTTCAAAAATTAAAATTAAAAAAAAAAAAAATTCTATTCGTGGATCGTAATATTTCTTATATCGCGCCAAGATGCTCCAATCGACAAAAGGCAATGTTATCCGAAAGAAAATTTCATGAGGATTCCAAATCAATCCATTTTGCGATGCGACGGATACTTTTTGAGAAAATGATATTTTTGTGCAGCCTTCAAAAACTAAAAATTAAAAAAAAAAAAATTCTATTCGTGGATCGTAATATTTCTTATATCGCGCCAAGATGCTCCAATCGACAAAAGGCAATGTTATCCGAAAGAAAATTTCATGAGGATTCCAAATCAATCCATTTTGCGATGCGATGGATACTTTTTGAGAAAATGATTTTTTTGTGCAGCTTTCAAAAACTTAAAATTTCTTTAAAAAAATTCAATGCGTGGATCGTAATTTTTCTTATATCGCGCCAAGATGATCCAATCGACAAAAGGTAATGTTATCCGAAAGAAAATTCCACGGGGATTCAAAATCTGCAATCAGTTTTTGCGATGCGATGGATACTTTTTGAGAAAATGATATTTTTGTGCAGCCTTCAAAAACTCAAAATTTCTCAAAAAAAAATTTCAGTGCGTGGATCGTAATTTTTCTTTTATCTCGCCAAGATGCTCTAATCGACAAACGCTATTATTATCCGAAAGAAAATGCCATGAGGATTCCAAATCTGCAATCCGTTTCGCGATGCGACGGATACTTTTTGAGAAAATGATATTTTTGTGCAGCCTTCAAAAACTAAAAATTAAAAAAAAAAAAAAATCTATTCGTGGATCGTAATTTTTCTTATATCGCGCCAAGATGCTCCAATCGATAAAAGGTAATGTTATCCGAAAGAAAATTTCATGAGGATTCCAAATCAATCCATTTTGCGATGCGATGGATACTTTTTGAGAAAATGATATTTTTGTGCAGCCTTCAAAAACTTAAAAACTCTTAAAAAAAAATTCAATGCCTGGATCGTAATTTCTCTTATATCGCGCCAAGATGTTCCAATCGACAAAAGGTAATGTTATCCGAAAGAAAATTTCATGAGGATTCCAAATCAATCCATTTTGCGATGCGACGGATACTTTTTGAGAAAATGATATTTTTGTGCAGCCTTCAAAAACTTAAAAACTCTTAAAAAAAAATTCAATGCCTGGATCGTAATTTCTCTTATATCGCGCCAAGATGTTCCAATCGACAAAAGGTAATGTTATCCGAAAGAAAATTTCATGAGGATTCCAAATCAATCCATTTTGCGATGCGACGGATACTTTTTGAGAAAATGATATTTTTGTGCAGCCTTCAAAAACTTAAAATTTCTTTAAAAAAATTTAAATGCGTGGATCGTAATTTTTCTTTTATCTCGCCAAGATGCTCCAATCGACAAAAGGTAATGTTATCCGAAAGAAAATTTCATGAGGATTCCAAATCAATCCATTTTGCGATGGATACTTTTTGAGAAAATGATTTTTTTGTGCAGCTTTCAAAAACTTAAAATTTCTTTAAAAAAATTCAATGCGTGGATCGTAATTTTTCTTATATCGCGCCAAGATGATTCAATCGACAAAAGGTAATGTTATCCGAAAGAAAATTCCATGGGGTTTCAAAATCTGCAATCAGTTTGTGCGATGCGATGGATACTTTTTGAGAAAATGATATTTTTGTGCAGCCTTCAAAAACTTAAAATTTCTTTAAAAAAAATTTCAATGCGTGGATCGTAATTTTTCTTTTATCTCGCCAAGATGCTCCAATCGATAAAAGGTAATGTTATCCGAAAGAAAATTTCATGAGGATTCCAAATCAATCCATTTTGCGATGCGATGGATACTTTTTGAGAAAATGATATTTTTGTGCAGCCTTCAAAAACTTAAAAACTCTTAAAAAAAAATTCAATGCCTGGATCGTAATTTCTCTTATATCGCGCCAAGATGTTCCAATCGACAAAAGGTAATGTTATCCGAAAGAAAATTTCATGAGGATTCCAAATCAATCCATTTTGCGATGCGACGGATACTTTTTGAGAAAATGATATTTTTGTGCAGCCTTCAAAAACTTAAAATTTCTTTAAAAAAAATTTCAATGCGTGGATCGTAATTTTTCTTTTATCTCGCCAAGATGCTCCAATCGACAAAAGGTAATGTTATCCGAAATAAAATTTCATGAGGATTCCAAATCAATCCATTTTGCGATGCGACGGATACTTTTTGAGAAAATGATATTTTTGTGCAGCCTTCAAAAACTTAAAATTTCTTTAAAAAAAATTTCAATGCGTGGATCGTAATTTTTCTTTTATCTCGCCAAGATGCTCCAATCGACAAAAGGTAATGTTATCCGAAAGAAAATTTCATGAGGATTCCAAATCAATCCATTTTGCGATGCGATGGATACTTTTTGAGAAAATGATTTTTTTGTGCAGTTTTCAAAAACTTAAAATTTCTTTAAAAAAATTCAATGCGTTGATCCTAATTTTTCTTATATCGCGCCAAGATGATCCAATCGACAAAAGGTAATGTTATCCGAAAGAAAATTCCACGGGGATTCAAAATCTGCAATCAGTTTTTGCGATGCGATGGATACTTTTTGAGAAAATGATATTTTTGTGCAGCCTTCAAAAACTTAAAATTTCTTTAAAAAAAATTTCAATGCGTGGATCGTAATTTTATTTTTATCTCGCCAAGATGCTCCAATCGACAAAAGGTAATGTTATCCGAAAGAAAATTTCATGAGGATTCCAAATCAATCCATTTTGCGATGCGACGGATACTTTTTGAGAAAATGATATTTTTGTGCAGCCTTCAAAAACTTAAAATTTCTTTAAAAAAATTTAAATGCGTGGATCGTAATTTTTCTTATATCGCGCCAAGATGATCCAATCGACAAAAGGTAATATTATCCGAAAGAAAATTCCACGGGGATTCAAAATCTGCAATCAGTTTTTGCAATGCGATGGATACTTTTTGAGAAAATGATATTTTTGTGCAGCCTTCAAAAACTCAAAATTTCTCAAAAAAAAATTTCAGTGCGTGGATTGTAATTTTTCTTTTATCTCGCCAAGATGCTCTAATCGACAAACGCTAATGTTATCCGAAAGAAAATGCCATGAGGATTCCAAATCTGCAATCCGTTTTGCGATGCGACGGATACTTTTGAGAAAATGATATTTTTGTGCAGCCTTCAAAAACTAAAAATTAAAAACAAAAAAAATTCTATTCGTGGATCGTAATTTTTCTTATATCGGCCC